>CM060932.1:792125683-792165683 GCA_030765085.1 Allium cepa
TACCGTTAGTAGTCAATCAATCGTCAACCAGTTTAATTCCAGTTATCTTTACTTGTTATTATTATTATTTTTTTATTAGCTTTGCACGACACTTCACACTTTTTAGGAAACGTGCACCTTCGCATTTGAACATCCAGTTGTTTGTGTAGAATGACTTCTCAGGAAGGTGATACAACAGTTCGGACTGAGAGGTAACTGTTCTTCCGGCTCCACTGGTTAATCCTCCCGAAAGAGCTCCTACTTCACTATCATACAAAGTTTTTCGCCAGTTGTGTGCTCAGTTTGGTATCGTTGAATCAGATGCCATTCTTCCCGAAAGAAATAACACTGCCGATATAGCTCCTTCTGGCTTTGTGACAATTAACCGGCAAATGTGCCTAAGTGGAGGCATTCCTCCTTTCAACGACTTTTTCCAACAACTTCTCCGTCAACTGTCCATTGCTCCATCCCAGCTACACCCCAATGGCTATGCCATTCTAATGGGGTTGTGTGTGCTTTTTAGGAGAACACTTGATCGACTTCCAAGCTTTGGTGAAGTTTGTTATCTATGCTCTTTTTCTCGGACTAAGGATCATCCTTCCATTACTGTTGTGAGGAGCGCCCGAAACCGCAAACTGATTGTTGGCCTCCCTGATACTGCTCACGGGTTTTTAACCCAATTCTTCTATGTTCGTTGCCCTCCGGGGTTTTATGGTGTGTGGAGAGTTGGAAGTAAAGGGCGTTCAGCTTTATTCCTGACACATGTTTTCCTTATAAAATCTTTTCATAGCCTGAGTAGTTAGATGTTAATTTCCCTTTTTACTTTTCAGCGCTTCCACCTCCTTCTAGAGACCCAGGCTATAAGCAAATTTTTGAAAGATTGAATGCTGTGCCAGTAGAAGAGAGGAATATAAAGTTTTTGCTGAGAGATGACTTTTTACATCAATACGGGCTTCTTCACTCTTCTCGCTATACTCAGCCTCATGAAGCCCCGACTGAAGTTCCCGATTCCCCGACTGAAGCATCGGATGCCCCCGTTACTATCGAACAATCTTCATCAAAAGAGTCTAACATCGAAGCTTCATTGGTGAAATGTTCCACCCCTACCGACATTATGGGGTCATCTAGTAAGACGGCACTTGCCCCGATTGAGGAAGAAGAAGAACCTTCACAGCCTCTCGGGGGATTAGCTGATGTAGGAACTGAGAAAACAAGTCTCACCGAGCATGATGGTGACGATGTTTATGATGGGTTGAGCGACATAATAGTGACCTCACAGGAGCTTTTTAGAGATGACGTGTCTAAAACTATCTCTCCTATGATTGAGGCGACGTCCCTTCTTCGACTAACACCAACACAAACACCAACTCCTCATACCCAAGCTATCATCACCCCTACACCAATGAGTGGTTTGTAGCTTAATGCGCGTAGCTTGCACATCACACAACACTTAGGAATTTTCGGCATTTGTTCATATTTAACTTCTTTTCTTCGGGAGTTTCTAAGACTTGCTATTTTTGCCTTTTCAGATTTCTCTATGGGGCGCAGCGGCAGCGGTTCTTATTACAAGGACTTTCGACGCTATGGAGGGCGTGGCAGCTATGACTACAAGCAATACTATGCCGATCCCAGAGAAACCAATGAGCAGAGAGCTGCGCGAAAAGCTGAAGAGAGGAGAAGGTATGAAGAACGTCATGAGGGAGCGGGCACGCGACATGAATCCTTCCCAAGGGATGATGACTCCCATAAACGTAAAACGCACGATGATAGGGGGAAGAGCCATATTGAGGATTCGAGAAAGCGGACCAAACTTGGCGAGGAGCACGTGCCCGTGACATCTGAGAGACCTGGTGCCTCAGTTTCTATTGACATCCCTTCCGAATCTCCTGCTCTTGAAGGAAGTGCCATCCAAACACTTCTCAACAGGCCTTCATACCACGTTGAAAGGGGGCCCCCTACTTTGCAGAGCCGATTCCCGAACTGGTGTTTGAGGGGGGTACGCTTCGACCTTGATTTGGTCCCCATCGACAAAGAAGCTATGTACAGAAATCTCGATGCTGTCAAGCTTGATATCGATAGAATGTCTGGATGGCAAAAGCTGGTTGATGAACTTCAAAGAGTTAATCGGGCTAACATCGAAGCAATGCTGACCATGGAAAATGACAAATCAGAATGGCAGAAGATTCTTGATCAACACAACGCTGAGATGAAGGAGATAGCCGAATACAATGAAAAACTCGAAGCTGAAGTAAAGCAGCTCAAAGATGATCTTGCCTCTTCTACTAATACTTACACCCAAAGAGAAGAGGTATTGCAAAAACAAGTGCGAGATGCGCACGCCAGCCAGAGGGACGCTGAAGCTAAAGCTGAGAGGTTGGAACAAGCTGTAGAGAACCACCGCACTGATGTCACCCAGCTGCAGAATAAACTGAGCGCCCGGGACATGGAGATTGAAGCGCTAAAAGCCCAACTTGCTCAGACCGAAAAAGATCGAGATGAGGCCATGGCTGGCAAAATTGCAGCCGAAGAAACTGCTCAGACCATGGAAAACGATATCAATTCGACTTTATTCGATTTTTATTTACATTGTGTCTTGGGACGCGGCAGCCTCTCTTTTCTTGGTCCTAAGTATGAAATCACCCTGGCCGAGGTGTGGGAAGCTGCTCTTAACATGTTTAAAGACGCCGGGTATGGCGATGAAGATTTTGAGGCGCGTTACCTGGATGAGGGAGCTCGCGCTGCTCTTGCGAAGGGGCGAGAACAACTTGCCAGGATGAGAACTGGAATGGCGGAAGAGGAACGTTCTGGAAAGGAATTAACGCTTACTTCCTCTGTCCAACCTCCAGTTTCTCCTGTGGTTGACATCACGGGTTCTAGCTCCTCTACTCCGCCTGCAACTAAGACAGTAACTGAAACTACAAGTGCACAAGGCGGGGATGAAGGTGGTGAAAGCAACGAAGCACAGCGATATGAAATCAGCCTCAGAGATCCAACTACCCCAGGTAAACTTGACACCGGACCAGCCCAAGTGGTGAACTGCTCGTTCGCTCCTTGTGAACTTGACGATCTTCTTGATTATTTTTCAAATGTCAATGAATTCCCGACTTTTGATTATTCCTCAAATGTTAATGAATTCCCGACTTTTGACGAGCCGTCATCCCCTCTCTTTTCGAAAGATACTGATATTTTAAGTTTTTTCTCCTTTGTAGAGAAAGCACCGAGTCAAACTCAAGCTTCTTCTCCCCCGGTGATCCTTCCTCCATCTCTTCAAGTAGCGCCTCCTTCTGCCTCGCAACCTGGGTCACAAGAAGAACAAATAGAAGCTCTCCATGGCCTGGATGATCCCATTGCTTCGCAAGAGCAAAAAGATGAGGGACTTGAGGGAGGTGACATATCTCCGGAGCGAACTCCTTCTGACGATACAACTTTATCTAAACTTGTCACTCCAGGAAGTGAGTCTTCCTCAAAGAGGAGAAGGAAGCAAGGAGCATCAAGGAGGAGAGGGAAGATAATCATTGCCACTGAAGAGGAGCCGGAAGTTGGGCCAGCTGCGCCTACCTCTCCTTCCTCCCTTATACCCACTGGCCGACCTGAAAAGCTGATCATTCGGCCGGGTAAAGGGTCTAAAGGCAGCAAAAAGAAGTGAAGATCTTCAGTTTCTAGTTTTTTGTGTTTTGCATGTACTGGCCGAGAATTGTGCGGGTACCGGCCCCCGCTTTTCTTTATTTTGAAACCTGTACCTGCGTTGTAATTGAATAAAATGATTCCTCGTTTGTACAAACTTTTGTTTGAATTAAAGAATACATTTGTTATTCGTTTTGGCATGAGTTTATTTGATATTGCAGCGAGCTTATGGTATGTTACTTGAGCGTTACCTTTTGCTGGTTTAGTTATACCATATTGTGTGTAATTATACTATATTGCCCCCATTCCATAAGTATGCTGCAATATTCTATACCTCGAGGGGACTTACACTCTTATTTGCTAAAGAATAATTATTTTATTCTTTAAAGAAAATTTTATAGAGTACAACTCCCTTCGTATAAGTTTTTACGCTTGGTCGTTCGAAGAAATCACTTTTTTCTTTTGCTTATGTGCATATCTCATCAAGTGAATTCCTCTATGTGGTAAAGCGGACCTCTGAAGGGTACTTTAACTTCTTTTCTTTTTACGATCATTTCCCACAGTAGGCAAATTACTTTTCCTTTGAAAGTTAAAGTACGCTTTTGATGAGGATTTTTTTTTATAGAAAGTTGTACCTCTGAGGAGGGATTTTTTTTTTTTTTACGTTTCAACACTTGGAAGTTTTATTTCAATCTCGGTGAAACGTGTACCTCCAAAGAGTTATGCTTTAGAAATCCTTTTCACGTTTCAACACTTGGAAGTTTTATTTCAATCTCGGTGAAACGTGGGTTTCCAAAGAGGTCTTTTTTCTTAATTGTGTTCCCGGGAGGGGGTTGTACCTCTGAGGAGGGATTTCTCACGTTCCAACACTTGGAAGTTTTATTTCAATCTTGGTGAAACGTGTACCCCCAAAGAGTTGTGCCTTTGAAGAAAGCCTTTTCACGTTTCAACACTTGGAAGTTTTATTTCAATCTCGGTGAAACGTGTGCTTTCAAGAAGGTCTTTGTTTTTACATTTCAACTTTGGTGAAGTGAAATTCCGAAGAGCGGCTGCTACACTTCAACTCCTGGCGAAATGGGCCTCCGAAGAGGGCTTTTATTTTGTTTACATTTCAACTCTGGTGAAGTGAAATCCCGAAGAGCGGTTATAACACTTCAACTCCTGGTGAAATGGGCCTCCGAAGAGGGCTTTTATTTTGTTTACATTTCAACTTTGGTGAAGTGAAATCCCGAAGAGCGGTTATAACACTTCAACTCCTGGTGAAATGTGCCTCAGAGAGGGTTTTCATCGCCTGGAAGTTACTCTCTCATGGTTGGAGGGTCATGACTCCTCCAATCTTTTTTGTTGAGTAGAGAACTTTCTTTTTTGTGGCATATGACCCATTAGAGGTCTTTTATTATCCGAAGAGTTGCGCCTCCGAAGAGGACTTGTGGCGCTGATGGTAGCTTTGGTTGTTCCTCTGTTCACTTGCTTATGCCTTTTCAGCGATCCTTTTTTTTTTTTTTTTTTTTTTTTTTTCTTTTCAAGTTTTCATCCCCCTTTTTCTCACAAGTGGCTTGTTTAATCCAAGGAAGTGTACTTCATTGCCAGGCAAGTTCGTGAGAACGGGCACTAGCTTCCTCATTGGATGTTTGTTTGTTTAAACAATCTCAATTTATCAGCAAGGGCTCGTTCCTATCGAAATCATTAGCCGTTCAATTGAAGCATTTCCTATCTAGGATTTGAATTCGGGGTCTTTGTGACTTGAAATTTGTTTGTTGAATGATGGTGAGAATCGCTCGGTCTTATTATGCGCAAGTTTTATCTCCACTGTCTGCAAAAATTTAAATCGATATTTCAGCAATACATTTTGTGTATTTTTATATCGAAAACAAAGCAAACATATAATGATAATAAGGAACACAAGATTTATAGTGGTTCGGCCATGAAATTGGGCCTACATCCACTTTATATTCTTTCATTATTTACTTGCATCAGTTTCACAATTGCTTTCAATTACAGGAATCATACATTCATAATTCTTTTTACAATGTTTCAACAAAATTTTCAAGTAAAGTATGGACGCAAGTGATTGCTGTTCCATGCCCTTGGAATTTGATCTCCATCAACTGTGGTGAGCTTGAATGTGCCGTCAAGAAGTTTCTGACCTATCACATACGGTCCTTCCCAATTTGGCCCAAACACACCTGTCGCAGTCATAATTCTTTTTAGGACTAGATCTCCAATTTCAAAGCTGCGTTGACGAACTTTGGAATTGAAATGTCTGGCTATCCTTTGCTGATGAGCTGCAACTCTGAGGTTAGCTTCATCTCTTTTTTCATCAAGGAGATCCAGCGCTTCAAGTTGCAGCTTTTCATTTTCTGCTTGATTGAAATGGATTCTTCTGTGCGAAGGGACCTCTGTTTCAACCGGGATCATTGCTTCCGATCCGTATGCTAACGAAAAAGGAGTATGCCCAGTTGCAGTTTTGTGAGTAGTTCTGTATGCCCATAGTGCAAGTGGTAGTTTATCGACCCAACCACCTTTTGCTCTTTCGAGTTGCTTTTTGATGGTTGATTTGATGATCTTGTTCACTGCTTCCACTTGCCCGTTTGCCTGCGGATGAGCTACTGCCGAAAAGCTTTTCTGGATTTTGAATCGTTTGCAAAAATCCTGGAATTCCTCACTTTCAAACTGAGTACCATTGTCTGTGATTATTTTTTGAGGCACACCGTATCTGCAAATGATATTCTTGGTCACAAAGCTTATCACTTTCTTAGAAGTGATAGTAGCCAATGGTTCAGCTTCAGCCCACTTAGTAAAATAATCAACCGCAACAATAGCATATTTAATCCCTGATTTAGCGGTTGGTAGCGGCCCAATGAGATCCATTCCCCAAATTGCAAATGGCCATGGACTGATCATCTGTGTGAGTTCGGTAGAAGGTGCTCTAGGAATTTTGGCATATCTTTGGCACTTGTCACATTTTCGGGAGTAATCTGCGGCATCCCGATTAATTTCTGGCCAAAAATATCCGTATCGGAGAATTTTCTTTGCTAATGTTTGACCACCTGAATGATCACCGCATTCTCCTCCATGCACTTCAGTTAGGATTGTTTTGGACTCTTCCCGGGATACACATCGAAGCAATGGCATTGAGAATCCTCGTCTGTATAATTGACCATCCTGGATTATATATCGAGAAGCTTTTCTCAGTAGCTTTTGTCGTTCTTTAGAGTTTTCTGGTAAAGAGCCATTGAGTAGATACTTTGTTATTGGAGTCATCCATGATTCTTGCTCTTGCGACATACTCATAACCCAATCGATATCCATTTCATCAATGCTCGGATTTGACAAAACTTCCACTGGAACTAACCCTAAGGATTGGGCTTCGCCAGAACTTGAGTATTTTGCGAGAGAATCTGCTTTCATGTTTTCTTCTCGAGGAATATGACTTATCGTGTAATGGTCGAATTCACATAAAAGTTCCCAAGCCTTTGACACATAAGCGGGCAGATTTCCTCCTTTCGTTTGAAACTCCTTCTTGACTTGGCATACTATAAGCTGAGAATCACTGAAGATCTGTAACGCTCGAATGTTTAGTTCTTTAGCAATTTTCAAACCAGCGATCAGAGCTTCATATTCTGCTTCATTGTTTGTTGAAGGAAATTCTAATCTTAGCGCATAGCATAATGACCGGCCTTCAGGAGTTTCAAGAACAATTCCAGCACCTGAACAGTAATCATTTCTTGCGCCATCTACAAACAACTTCCATTGGGTTGGGGAGTTCTCGATTGTTTCTTCCTCGCTGTTACCCTTGTCTGTAAATTCTGCAATAAAATCTGCCAAAGCTTGTCCGTTGATCGCTTTTCTAGGATGATAAGTGATGTCATATTGGCTCAATTCAATATTCCACTTTAAAAGGCGGCCCGAAGTCTCAGGGCGAAACAAGACTTGCTTTAAAGGTTGATCAGTGAGGACTTTGATAGGATGAGCCTGGAAATATTGCCTCAACTTTCTTGAGGCAATCAATAGACAATAGGCGAGTTTTTCCAACTTGGAGTAATTCATTTCTGCCCCAGTGAGTCTTTTGCTGATATAGTAAACTGGATGTTGAATCCTTTTGTCTTCCCGTACCAGCGCTGCACTTAAAGCATGAGATGAAACTGCCAAGTATATAAGAAGATCCTCGCCATCGCCGGGCCTGGAAAGTATTGGAGGCGTTTCCATATGTTGAATCAATTCTTCAAAAGCTTTCTGGCATTCGGGAGCCCAGTCAAAGTTTTTCTTTCCTTTCTTTAGAGCGTCGAAGAATGGAATGCATTTATCAGTAGCTTTGGATATGAACCGACTTAAGGCGGCAATTTTTCCATTGAGACTTTGCAATTCCCTCTTTGTTTTAGGAGCTTTGACTTCTTTTAGAGCAGTGATTTGAGCTGGACTAGCTTCAATGCCCCTAGCGCTCACGATGAAACCCAAGAACTTCCCAGATTCTACCCCGAAAGAACATTTTAAAGGGTTAAGCTTCATTCCGTATCTTCGGAGAATTGCGAACATTTCTGCTAAGTGTTCGATGTGATCCACTGCTTTCTTAGATTTTACTAGCATGTCATCAACGTAAACTTCCATAGTCTTTCCCAACTGCGGTTTGAACATAGCATTAACCAGTCTTTGGTATGTTGCCCCCGCATTCTTCAACCCAAAGGGCATAACTCTGTAACAGTAAAGACCGACATCGGTGATAAAGCTTGTGTCCTCCTGATCTGGCTCATGCATCATGATCTGATTATATCCGGAGTAGGCATCCATAAAAGACAACAATTCATGACCCGCTGTTCCATCTACCAGTTGATCGATCCTGGGTAATGGGAAGCAGTCTTTGGGACAGGCCTTGTTTAGATCTGAAAAGTCGATGCACACTCTCCATTTACCATTGGCTTTCTTAACTAGCACTGGATTTGAAACCCAATTTGGATAGGTAGATTCTCTGATGAAATTATTCTCCATGAGCCGGTCAACTTCCTCTTTCAATGCTGTCGACCTTTCTAGACCTTGGATTCTTCTTTTCTGCTTTACTGGCGTGAACTTTGGGTCAATATTCAGAGCATGTACCGCAACTTCTGGGGATATTCCGCACATATCGGCATGGGTCCAAGCAAAAACATCCAGGTTTGCTTTCAAAAAAGATATCAAGGCATTCTGAACTGACACATTAAGTTGTGAACCCACATTCAGCACCTTGTTTGGGTCCTTCAGATCAACGGGCACCGGTATCGTTGTTTCTGCTGGTACCACCCTACTCTCCCCCGCACTGGCCTTTCTAGGATCCATCACTTTTCGTGCCCCGCTATGCTCGCCAGTGCAGGGTCCGCCCTGTAGTTGCTATAGGGTTGGTATTTTGATGCGGATTGGGGTTGCCGCATCTTTCCCCATTTCTCTCTTCCTTGTTTCTCGCAGCTCTGTCATATAACATTCTCGCCCAGCGTTCTGGTCTCCTTTAATAACCCCTACCCCATTGTCTGTAGGGAATTTAATAGTAAGACACCATGGGGCAAGGACAGCTTTGAATGCAGCAAGAATAGGTCGACCAAAGAAAGCATTATAAGCAGAAAATTCATCTACTATCACAAAAGTCTGCTTGCGAACTACTTTTCTTTCTCCTTCTCCGAGTTCCACAAGCAAGTCAATGGTTCCTACTGGTTGCTTTGGCTCCCCAGTGAAGCCAACAATCTTCTGAGATGAGGCTTGCACATCCGCCATCGGGATTCTCATCTGGTCAAACGTTTTCTTGAAGAGGATGTTGCAAGATGCGCCGCAATCAATAAGAACTCTTCTGACAATAGCCGGTCCAATACCGGCCGAGATGACTAACGGGTCCAAAGTAGGGGCCTCAATGCCCGTGGAATCTCTAGCCCTGAACACAATATCATCATTAAAAGTCCTTTGTTGTTTCAGGGGTGTAGAGTCCTCTAAAACAAAGACATTCTCTTCAGTTGGCATATGTTTCAGAGCTCGAGTGTACCTCTCCATTTCACCCCAGCTTCTGCCTGCTGGGTGGGGTCCTCCTGTGATGACATTAATAACTGGCCTTCCAGATTCATGTCCTGCGGCCTTCTCATTTGTCCTGGGCTGATGAGCAAGAGCTTGTTGCCCCTGACTTGACGAAGCAGGATCATTACCACTCTTCTTCACAAATTGCTGCAGCTTATTTTCTCTTAGCAATTCTTCGATTATATTTTTCAATTGACGGCAGTCGTCTGTGTCATGACCAGGCTGATTATGGAAGCGACAGAACTTCCCACTTTGCACAGCTTTTCTTCCGGTTCTGAGAACAGGAGGTTTGGGATACTCAAAAGAATCTTTTGTAGCCAAGTAGATGCGCTCTGGTGTTTCTAACAAAGGAGTATATTCTGATGGCTTGAAGGATCGAGGCTTCTTCGAATTGTGTTGTTTCCTTCCATCATTATTTTCTCTTTTCTGTCCCACAGATCCATTCTTACGTGGCGCAGCAGTGTTGTCTTCAGCTTTCTCTACTGTTGCCTTTGCCGGGACAGGACGGCTTTCCAAACGCATGAATTCATCCGCCTTTTTGTAGAACTTTTCCAGAGAATTTGGCTCCTTCATGTTCAGCCACTTTCCGAATTCACTTGACTTATCAATAGCTCTCATCAAATAGGTCAAGACCATGCGGGGTTCTGCATTATCCACCTCAGCTAACGCTATATTAAAGCGATTTAAAAAAGACTTGATAGTTTCCCCCGGATTCTGTTCCAAACCGGATAACGACATGATGTCTTTTGCCTTTGAAGCATATAGCCTAAATTGCTCTTTAAATTTCCTGGTTAGGTCTGAAAACTGATCGATGGACCGGACAGGTAGTTTTGTGAACCAAAGCAGAGCTACCCCTTCCAAATACACAGGAAAATAGCGGCATTTTATCTCGTCAGAAGCTCTGGCACCTGTCATGTGCCAATCATATTTGTACAGGAACTCATTTGGATCACTTGTCCCTTTGTAAGCTGGAATGGTCGGAGGGACGAACTTCCTTGGGAATTCAGCTTTTAGGATCTTTTCAGTAAACGGAGTCTTGCTCGGAGCGAAACCCCACTCTTTCTCATCTTCGACCCTTTGCATACTTTCTTTCATAATCTGTCGAACCATACCAGAAAGATATTCTTCGTCATTCCTATTTCTGGATCCTCCAGCCTCAGGCAATGTCTGTTCAAAGGGGCTAGCAGCCCTTTCGGGAATGTTTCTAGTTTCAGCATCATGGACATTACCGACAAAGTTCCTTTCATTATTCGCAGGTTGACGGTTTGCCCCGAGCAGATCGTTTAACCTATTCAGAATCAGAGCATTCTGAGCATTCTGAGCTTCCAATTGCGCGTTCTGGGCATTTATTTGCTGATTCAACCCAAAGATAGCAGCGTCCAATTCCGCTTTTGAAACTCCAACAGCTGGAGTGGCTTGATTTGGTGTTGGGGAAGTGGAGGTTCCCTCTTGAATGTTTGCAGATCTCACAGATTTACTTTTCCTTCCAGGAGCCATGATTTCGGATAGACTTCTGGTTCTTAAAGAAACTCTATCTACAAATCTTTCTGAAACAATGATGATAGATGTCTTGAGTTCAATTCTCAGTGAAAGCACCAAAATGTTAACGAAAAAATTTAAACGCTAACACCCTGGTGTATAAGATGTGATTGTGAAAGCACCACCCGTTTGTACGGGAAACAGAAATAAGCAGAAAGTATGTAGAAAAACGGTAAGAGACACAGTATTTATAGTGGTTCGGCTTATAATCCAGCCTACGTCCACTTTAATCTTTTTATCACTAGTTTGATTACAATTCTTTACAAGATCTTTCAATTACAACACACTTCAAGTGATAGGATATGTGAAACAAGTAGCTCAAGCTTTGATGTTGACAATCATCTTCAAATCCATGGTGAATGTGGATGATTCCTTCATGGAGTTCCTTTAGAAGTTTGTTGGATCTAAAAAGCTTTGAAGTCGTCTGGAATTTGGCAGAGTAATGGCGCTTGAAGAGAATGAGCCCCCCAAAAGTCCTTTGCATGTTGGAGATGGTTTCATATTTATAGAGAGTTCTGGGCGGAAAAAGTGCTAAGTCCTAACTCGTGGCCGACTTAAGGTAAGTCGTTGCTGACTTAGGATGAGTCGTGACCGACTCATTGAGCTGAGTCTCTGGTTTGTAGAGAGCTTCCTGCCTTTTTCGAACCCACGCTTCAAGTACTAGGTCGTTTACGAGTTATCTGGTTGTAGTTTCTGGCTTGTTTGTATATGTCGTATACGACTCATCATAAGTCGTAGGTCGTGGTTGACTTAACCAGCTGCCTCCGGCTTAAAGCTGAGTTCAGGCTTTGTGAAGGCGAGTCCTAACTCGTAGACGAGTTAAGAGACAGTGTCTTTAGGTCGTACACCTTTTTTAAGTCGTAACACTTGTTAACTCGGTCAAGCTTTAATCTGTTATGTCGTAGCTCCCTTAAGTCGTATAGACTCCTTAGGTCATCAGGGTCTTAAGTCGTTATCTCTTCTTAACTCGTGAGCCGCTTATCTCGTAAGCAGCCTACCTCGGGTACTCCTTAACTCGTAGAGGCTTTAACTCGTAGGAGGTTTCTAATTCGTGTATCCTTTAACTCGTAGATGCCTTGAGTCGTAGGAAGCTTAACTCGTAAGGCTTCCTATCCCGTAGAGGCCTTAAGTCGTACAAATCCTTAGGTCGTGTGTTTCTTTAAATCGTAACATGTTCAAAGCCGCACAATCCTTTTAAGCCGTAGACCATTCATTTCCTTAAGTCGTGAAGCCTTTTGAGTCGTGAGCTGCTTAACTCATAGACCTGTTAACTCGTGAACGAGATAGGGTTAACATTAATCATCTTGGTACATCGATTATTCCTTAATTAATTATTTTAATTAACTGCCAATTTAAATTAATTAACTTAATTTGTCTAATTTACAAATTCTCAATTACAAATTAAATTAAACACTAAATTGTTTATTACATCCATTTAGTTACAATTTATAAATTACTTATAATTTCTTTCCAAAACTATTAATTAAGAAAATTTATTTACCTTAATTATCATTTCTTAAAAATCTTCTTCATATTTTGGAAATCACTTTATTTTAGTTATAAAAAGTTCAATGTTAATTGACTTTATACTTAATCAAAGGACTAATTGAATTCAAAAAAAAAACATTCATCAATTTACATTTATCAACTTTAAATGATTTTGAGCTTAACCCATTCTTGAAAGCGAAATGCCCAGGCCTGCACTCGAGTAAACACTCGGGTATCCCTCCAGTTTTTCCCGAGACATTCCACACTTCTTCACGCGCTCTTCTTCTCATTTTTTTTTTGATTGGGCTTAGCCCATTATAATGCACACCCGAGTAAATAGGGTCTCAAGCCCATTTCCTTTTCTTCTTCCCGTGCCTATTTTCTCCTTCTTCTTTTTTTTTATGTTCTTTCTTCACTTAAGTCCAAACTGATATGCGAAACACTGACATACGTCTGTGCACATGCACCGGCACTCGACGCCGCCGCGATCAACTCCACATCCTCCTACACATCAGAGATTCAATCAACAACCACTACCGACCATCAACCCGTCACCGTAGAACCCAAAACGAAATCGAGCTTCACAGGAGAACTCGAACCTAAACCACTTCCTGAAAACACACCCACATCCATGTCGCCGGTCATCGAAGCACCCCCAGATTCTGGTCATACCTCGACCTTGCCCTCCTCTACCTTCACCTATAACCGCGTGACACTCGATCATCACACGGAGCCGAAAACACGAATTTAAACCGAGCTCAAAAACACGATCCCAAACCCTAAATTCGAATCGACCCCAAAATTCACGTATTAGAAAAATTATTTAACAATTTTTCTGGAATCATAGATGTTTAACGCATCTTCAAGCAAAACCGTAGCATCTAAAACTCCTTCGATCTTTAGAAATTGATCAAAATGCTAATTTCGTTCAAATGAGAAATACACGTTAACCACTCACTTAAAAATCCTGATTTGATTATTAAAATTCAACATTTTTAAATTCGAAACAGTTTATGTAATCAAAACCCAAATTTTTCTATCTTCAAATTCTTGATACATATTATTTTTACTGTAAGTTCATTGTTCCAGATAGTTTTTTTTTTCTTTTTTTTCTTTTTTAGCTCATGGATGATGTTTGAATTAACTTATTTGTTAAAGATTTAAAACAGAGATAATAGTGAAGTTTAAATCTTTAACTTGTTTGAACTCTGTATTTTTTCTTTCAAACAGAACACAGAGATATATCCAGATAACAGTATGCAGGCTTCATCTCACAAATATTCAGTGCAATGCATATATTTTTCAAGGCAAACCAAATCTCTAATATTCATCAGGCAACTAGATTAAACTTAGGTTAATTTAAAATATGAAGTTACTCACATTAACTTGAAGAACAGAGGTGGTTTAAAACTGGAAATGACATGCACAAAGAAGGGACAGCAAAGCATTTACAGTAACTCAAAACATCTATAACATAACCCATAGATTTCAGCTTCAACAATTTAAAAATCAGATTGAGGGGTTTGCTCACAATTTTGAGAAGATGAAGAACAGAGGTGCTTCTGTTGTTTGATTTACAGGTTTGAACTTGCTTTGTTTCCTTTGGACTTGAATGATAATGCCTATATATTTTTTTCTGCTGGTTTGCTTACTTATGAACAAAATAACACAAATGAGTGTATTAATATACAGGAGGATGTTGTTCAAAGTAGGGGAGGCATGTTGCATTAAATGCAAAGGTCTAACTTCATGTTTACAAGCTTACTTTGTACAGTTTATTATTTTACTTTGTACTTGGCTGAGATGATATGTTATAGTGTACTTGTATTGTATAAAAATAACTCATTTGATTTTTATATTCTTGTTTTGTATAGTGGATGTTTTCCCAGGTTTACATACTTGTTCATAGGTATTATATGTTTACTTGTTTCACGTTTCTTTTCCAAGTCTCATTACTTATGTGTACATATGTTCTTAAATTCCTTTGTACATAGATATTATTCTTCTATGCATAGATGTATATAGATACTCAGATTTTGGTTTTGCATATGCATGTACAGTTTGTACTTTTGTTTATCTTCTTTTTGCAAGCCACTTTGTTTAGTAGATATTTCTTTTGTTTGCATTTGTTAATTATTTTACTTAGACTTACTAATATCATGCTGATACTATTTGTTCATGTACGTATACTTGTTTGTTCTGAATAAGTTCGTCTATTTGCCTTGCATACATTTTTTTTTTAAATCTTCAATATCTTGCATTTCTCCCATACACTTTTATTTGTATTCCCGTTGTTATTATTTTATAGTTTTTATAACCTTAAAATCTTACCACTAATATAAACCTTGAAATTTTATTTTATACTCTACACTTATTTTCAATTCCAATTCAATTATATTTAAAATAAGTTTCAAATCCAATTTATAAAATAAATAAGTATACATATCTTATCAAAATTGAAAAATTCAAACAAAACTATAATTTAATCCAAGAATTAAATTATAAATTTAAATTCGTCTTAAAAATCAGGATCGTTACAAGATGCTTATTTCCTGTTTCTCTGGTTTTGCTAAATTGTTACCGAACGAACTAAAATAGGAGATGCATACATATATATAGAAGATAGCAAGATGTATAAAGGAAGGTATTATCTGGTTATGCTATTTTCTTCTTTTGTTTTAACTTGATCATATTTTTATAAATATTTTGAACTGACCTATTTTAGGCTGAGATGATGGCATTTAATGCCATTGTTTCCAAATATGTTTACATATTATTATTATGTTTGTTGTGTATAAATATTTGTATGTAACTATACACTTTGCAGGTAGATATTTGGTCTTTGTAAATGAAGATATTTTGTATGTAAATATTTGTCTTCTTGCTTCCACAATTCATATATACACACTTGTTTTTATTAACTTCTAGTTTTCCCAATTCATATACATATGTTTGTCTGGTTTCATTTTATACTTTGTTTACATACTTATTCATTTGGCTTTTGCATGAAGATATCTTGTTTTTTTTTACTTTTATTTTTATTTTGACTATCACTATTTAAATTATATTCAATATGGTTTACTTATATTTAATACTTATATTTTTTATTGATAGAATATGATTCTATTTCAAACATTATTATCTATATATATTTATATATCCACCAAATGTTGACAAGGTAAAATATTTAATTCAATTATATAAGATAGATTCTATTGTAAATATTATTAAGAGAACCATTTTAAATTTTCAAATCAATTTCCTTTTCAAAATACAAATGTATATAAACAAATGGAAAATATTCCCGAAAGACTTATTCATTTTAAAATGATAAATTTACATTTTATTTAATTGGATTAAATATTTATTAAAATAATATGGCCAAAATTCCGGGTCGTTACATTCCTACCCCCTTAAAAGAATTTCGTCCCCGAAATTTGAAACAAAAGATAATTCAAAAGCTGTTATACCTACCATTCAAACATACATATCATTCATACATTAGCAAACAACCAAACTATCTATTCTAACAAACATCCCTAGCTATCTAGACACAAATCCGGATAAGCTTTCCTAAAACTATCCAGAGTTTCCCAGGTGCAATCTCTGGGATCCTCACTCCATTGCACTTTGACGAGCTTCACTACCTTGCTCCCGAGTTGCCTCTCGTCTTGATCAACAATCCGAACAGGATTCCTGACCACAGTCAAATTCGGCTCGACCTCCAAATCTTCCTGTACTACTGGTTCTACAACTAATGATGGATCATGAACAAATTTCCTTAGATGGGATACATGGAATACATTATGAATTCCAGACATCCGTTCTGGCAATTGAATCATGTAAGCTACAACACCAATCCTTTCCAATACCCGAAATGGTCCAATATATCTCAGGGCAAGTTTTCCCGTCTTTCCGAATCTAATAGCTCCTTTAATCGGGGAAAATTTGACAACAAATAAATCACCAATCTCAAATTCCAATTGCCTCGTTCTCTTATCTACGTACTTCTTCTGACGGTCCTGAGCAGCTCTCATCCTTTTCTTAAAAAGCTCAACTTAGCAGAAGCTTCTTGAATCAAATCTGATCCATGCACAAGACGATCTTTCGACTCTATCCAACAGGATGGGGATCTACACGGTCTTCCATAAAGAGCTTCATAAGGAGCCATCTTAACACTCTCTTGGTAACTATTATTATAGGAGAATTATACTAGATGAAGATGGTCTTCCCATGATCCACCAAAATCCAAAACACAAGCTCGTAGCATATCTTCTAGAATTCGGTTCAGTCTCTCCGTCTGTCCATCTGTCTGAGGATGATAAGCTGTACTCAATCTCAAACTTGTTCCCATAGATAATTGCAGAGCCTCCCAGAATTTGCTAGTGAAGATAGGATCACGATCACTTACTATACTGATAGGAACACCATGCAATCTGACTATCTCCCTCAAGAAAATCTCTACTAAAGAAACTGCAGTACGAGTTGCCTTAACGGGTATAAAATGGGCACTCTTAGTTAGACGATCCACAATAACCCATATTCCATCGTTTCCTTTCTTGGTTCTTGGCAAACCGTCGATAAAATCCATCGAAATCATCTCCCATTTCCAATCTGGGACTTCCAAAGGCTGCAACAAACCGGCCAACTTCTGTTGATCTCCTTTCACTTGCTGACAGATAGCACAACTATTAACAAAAGCAGCTACATCCCTCTTCATGCTCGGCCACCAGAAAATTCTTCTCATATCTTTATACATCTTAGAGATTCCTGGGTGAATATTCAGTTTGGAGCGATGACACTCAGCTAAGACTTCTTGCCTCAATCCATCTATATTAGGTACACACAAACGACCATTAATCCTCAAAGCACCTTGATCGTCCACCTTGAAATCCGAATATCGACCATCCTTAGTTCCAAAAATTAGTTCCTCAAAAGACCTATTCTTCATTTGCTTACTTATGATTCTGTCCTGGAGAGATGGAACAACTTCCAAAAGAGACAAAACTGCATTCCTGCTAAGAGCATCAGCCACAATATTTGCCTTTTCCAGGGTATACAGAATATCCAAATCATATGATGCCAGAAACTCGACCCATTGCTGCTGCCTCAGATTAAGATCCTTTTGAGAGAAAAGATATTTCAACGGTTTGTGATCCGTGAATAACTCAAACTTCTCTCCCAAGAGATAGTGTCTCCAAATCTTCAAAGCAAAAACAATGGCTAACAACTCAAGATCGTGCGTAGTGTAGTTCCTTTCATGTAGCTTTAATTGCCGACTCGCATATGCAATTACTCTTCCATTCTGCATCAAAACTACTCTCAGACAAACTATACAAGCATCTGTATAAACTTCGAATTTGCTTTTCCCATACGGAATAGCTAGCATTGGTGCACTGATTAGCCTCGTCTTCAATTCTTGAAAAGCTTCTTCACACTGGGGTGTCCATTTGAACTTAGCTCCTTTCCTTGTCAATTTAGTCAGATACGAAGAAATCTTGGAATAGCCCTTGATAAATTTTCTGTAGTAGCCAACTAATCCAGAAAACTGAGAACTTTCGTCGGTGACTTCGGTTGCTTCCATTCCAGAATAGTCTCGACCTTTGCTGGATCTACAGAGATACCTTCACCAGAAACAATGTGCCCCAAAAACTTGACTTCTGATTTCCAGAAATGGTACTTCAAGAACTTTGCCTTCAAAACATGCCTCCTCAAAGCCTCCAACACAATCCTCAAATGCTGCCCGTGCTCTTCTTCAGACTTAGAATAAACCAAGATATCATCGATGAACACCAAAACAAACTTATTCAATACATCCCTAAAGACTCGGTTCATCAGGTCAACAAAGTAGGCAGGCACATTGGTTAACCCGAAAGGCATAACCAACCACTCAAAGAAACAATTTGGTCCCCTAAATGTAGTCAAAGGAATACTGTCCTCAGCTACTCTTAACTGATGGAAACCTGAAGTTAAATCTAGTTGAGAAAAGATAGAAGCTCCATGCAACTGGTCAAAGATATCATCAATACGAGGAAGAGGATATTTATTTCGAATGGTCACCTTGTTCGATTCTCTATAATCCACACAGAACATTATCGATCCATCCGATTAAGTGACAAACACCGCAGCAGAACCCCAACAAGAAAAACTGGACCTAATCAACCCCTTCTCCAAAAGATCTTGAGTCTGCTTAACTAACTCTTCCCTCTCTCTAGGAGCCATCCTCCTACTAGGCTGAATCACTGGCACTGCTCCTGGAGTCAAATCAATGCGAAACTCTATCTCTCGATATTGAGGCAAACTTTATCTCTCGATGTGGAGGCAAACACTTAACTTCCTCAAATACATCAGGGAAATCTTGGACGACATCGATATCTTCAACCTTCTCTTGAGAAGTCTTAATTCCATGTAAAAGACTACTCAAGTGAATTACAGAATTATCACACGTCACTATGGCAATCCTATCCAAATCGGTTTCCAACGAAACTGTTTTCTCATCACAATTCAGAACAGCTTTATATTTATCGAGCCAATCCATCGAAGAAATGGATCCACTCTGCTACTTCTGAAATTACCTCAAGAAAAACTGCTAACCAGAAAACCTTCTCGATAGCACACAGAACACTTTGAGCTACATTGCTGACCCAGATGCCCAAAGACTTCCTATCCAAAGCTCTTCGAGAAACTCGGACCTCGAACCAAACAAAAACACCCTACTAAACTTAGCCACAACACCGAAGCAGACATACTTCCTTAATTTGTTCCAAAGAAACATCTTCGGAGACATCCATAGTCACTGTGTCTCATCACATAGCTACTACATCCTGAGGTATCTATATATCATGACTTGCTTCCATCCAACCGACAGATCCAAACTCTAGCTCATCCAAACTTACACTTCAAAGATGAACTCCGAACCTTAACAGCTTTCCTTCAGAGATCGATGAAATTCTTACACCACCCAAAGCTCACCCGAGACGGTAATAGGTCTACAGTCTCGACAGATACACTTCCAACCTCAACCATTCAAACTCCAACCATTGGTAATCGTGTTACACACACCACTACCCTATCTACCTTTATAACTTATATTGGAAAACCTGAACAGGTAACCAAACAAATAGGTAGAAATATATATGTGTGTGTATATATATATATCAAAATTACAAATACGCTCTCTCAAGAAAGGAATCACTCAAGAGCCAAGGTATTCACTCAACCTAGCGCTCTGATACCAACTGTGACGACCCACCTTTCTACTCACAGAAAGACGTATCATCAATAAGAAAAGAAAGGGATAGAAATAGAAAAGAATAGAAAGAAAGTAATAACATCAGAATCTCACAGCGGAACAGAAAAAATATAATACATCACATAACTATTACATAGTTTACATATATCAGAGTTATACAATATCATACACATGACAGTCATATATAAATCTGTCACTACATACATCCCTAAATACAGCATACATCAACTAACACAGCGGAACTAAATAGATTAATACATACGTCTGGAACTCCTGCTCCAAGCTCCTTCAGAAACCAAAATCCAAAACCTATCACTTGGCTACTCATAAAAATTTGAGTATCTAAGAGTTTATGAAAAACAAAATATAAACTCCAGGTAAGACATGGGTCTGGTATGAGTAAAAGGTTTAAAATTGTTTAACTTTGAAAACATTTGAAAATAAAGGTATCACGTCAGACTCCCCACACATAAATACGGGTAAGTTTTTACCTTACGCTAATCAAAACATTTTATAGGAAATCCAATGATATTATAATAGTGTCTAGGGTTTTCAAGTAAATAGAAAATAGCCGAAATTGTTACATTCATTAAATTCCAGCTACTAGCCACAAAAATGGGTAATACAAATCAAAACCGTAGGGTCTCGTAGGGAAAATGGGTTTCCATCAATGGCAGAGCTACTGGGTTGCCGCCCGTCATAGTACGGGGCCTAGATCACCGTATCGAGGATCACTCCCGACCCCCTACAACACAAGGCCAGAACCATTCCTTACTGAACAGTCCCGAACAAGATAACCCCGCGGTTGTAGCTAGCAACCGCCTACACAACCGAAGTAAAAAGGGACATCTAAATAGGGGTATATCTCGTCCTGCTTGGGTGCCACCCACCTAACCTTGCTGCACATCCCTTGTTTTAGCCATTCCCGATTGATGAGGCTTGAGGCTGCGTTTACCTTAATAGAACATATCTCTTAGAATTCTCATCGTCCGCCTGACGATGTTTTGAAAGCATTCAATCCATACAAGTTCGTTCCGGGTTCGAACAAAACCGAAGGCATTATCTCGTTACACTCATTTTGGAATCACGCTCAGAGTCAACGACAATAACTCTTGCATTCTGAAGCACCATCTCGATCTTCACTTGAGATTTACGACCTAATGTTTAATTTGGATCGATGTGGTTTTCGGATAATCATAAATGACACCCGATCCCGGTCTCATCGAAATCCAAATACCATTTTAAAGGTCAAGTTGTTTAACAGTTTAAAATTCAACACTTTGAATTCATATAGCATTTATCACAGATAAATCATACACAATCATCGTAGATATATCAAGGCATATCATAGTACATCACAGAATATCACCAAATAAATATCACAAATCAGATATCCTACTTATACAAATATCCATAAGCAAGCATCTTAAATTCTTATTGTAATTAATTTTATTAAAATCAATTACTTGGGAGTTAATCACTTCACCCTGTTTAATTGATCATTAATTATCAGCTAATTACTTATCCCTTTCAAATCATTAATTAATTATTCGTTTCTTAATCAATTACTAAATCTTAATTACTTAATTAATTACCCTTAATTATTAATTAATAACCTAATTATTAATTAATAACATAATTATTAATTAATAAAACTTGATTACCCATTTATTAACCACTAATTACTTAATTAATCGATTATTAATTCTTAATTAAATTACTTAATTAGTTAACTACTAATCATACATTAATTAACTTTAAGTAGTTAATTAAAAATTTATTTATCACTTAATTATCAAGTGACCAATCTCTAATTACAATTATAATTTATTTACTTTCTAAAATAATTAATCAATATTAATTATTTATTTTAATTAACACTTAAAAGTCTTCTTTAAATTTTGAAAAATCAATTTATTACTAACTATAAACTTAATTGATAATTAATTTTATACTTAACTTAAAGTAATTACTTAATTAAAATAATAATTAAGTGTTTAAAACATTGCAAAGTATTAACTAAGATAATTAAACTTGTATAAAATTGTTAAACACCTATTTAGTTTACAGTGCTTAAAACTGGTTGAAAACAAGTTGCTTAACTTCAATTTTATAACATTGCAGTTGAAAGAAAACAACCTGAGAGCTTCTCCTAATTCACTCGAGAAACACACGCATTTCCCAACAATTTTCCCGAGTCACATCTCCTGTACACATCTTCTTCTTCTCTCTTTCTTATTTCCAGTAAATTTATGTTTCAAACTAAGTATAGATATCAGTAAAACATGCTTACTCATTCGATTAAAACCCGAAGCAAGCGACTACCTAACTCGAGTAATGACACGAGATTACCTACCAACGACGACACTGGCACCAACCTCACTTCGCATTGCGCCGTACACGTTCACGGCAACGCGCCGTAGCTCTGGCAAACTCCATCACCGTCGGCAAGTCACAATTCCCCCATAGACTCGAAAACCAAACTCAATTCGCCTTTAAAAATTTCAAAATGAAACACAACAGTTCGATCGAAAAAACTGAACTCAACCCAACCAACACGATCACCTCGCCACCGCCGCTCGATCCACCGGAGACGCCCAAACTTTGTCCACACCACGATAACACGCTACTCTCCCACTCCATTGAATCTCGCGAAACTCGAACACGTATAGGAGCCGTACGCACAGGGTTACAAGGTTACAGTGTATATTTTACACACAGGGTTTTAAATCAGCTTTTAAAATCTAAATTTAAGTTTAAACATCTTGTTTTAGTTGAAAAAATTAAAGCTTAACAATGATTTGATGAGAATCATTTGAGTTTTTGAACAAAATATGTAACATGTAACAATTTACAGAGAAGTACAGAGCAACACAGAATCATATTCAAGATCAAAGCATATACAACCGTATTATCAATGAATCTCTTGAACTGTTTTTAAATTAAACTTGAAGCTTTAAAATTGATGTTTACTCACTTGGAAAGGTTTCTGAACAGGGAACACTCTGATGTTCTTGAAAACTGCAGTTGAATCTGCCTGAGTTCTTTTTTTCTGTTTTTGGTTTGAATTTATATTTGAGCTTTGTAAAAATGAAGATGCTTATTTCCTGTTTCTCTGGTTTTGCTAAATTGTTACTGAACGAACTAAAATAGGAGATGCATACATATATATAGAAGATAGCAAGATGTATAAAGGAAGGTATTATCTGGTTATGCTGTTTTCTTCTTTTGTTTTAACTTGATCAGATTTTTATAAATATTTTGAACTGACCTATTTTAGGCTGAGATGATGGCATTTAATGCCATTGTTTCCAAATATGTTTACATATTATTATTATGTTTGCCGTGTATAAATATTTGTATGTAACTATACACTTTGCAAGTAGATATTTGGTCTTTGTAAATGAAGATATTTTGTATGTAAATATTTGTCTTCTTGCTTCCACAATTCATATATACACACTTGTTTTTATTAACTTCTAGTTTTCCAAATTCATATACATATGTTTGTCTGGTTTCATTTTATACTTTGTTTACATACTTATTCATTTGGCTTTTGTATGAAGATATCTTGTTTTTTTTACTTTTATTTTTATTTTGACTATCACTATTTAAATTATATTCAATATTGTTTACTTATATTTAATACTTATATTTTATATTGATAGAATTTGATTCTATTTCAAACATTATTATCAATATATATTTATATATCCACCAAATGTTAACAAGGTAAAATATTTAATTCAATTATATAAGATAGATTCTATTGTAAATATTATTAAGAGATTCATTTTAAATTTTCAAATCAATTTCCTTTTCAAAATACAAACGTATATAAACAAATGGAAAATATTCCCAAAAGACTTATTCATTTTAAAATGATAAGTTTACATTTTATTTAATTGGATTAAATATTTATTAAAATAGTATGGCCAAAATTCCGGATCATTACAAGCATAAACCTCACCTTTGTTTGCTCACGTTGCCACCGTACTACCATCAAGATCGACACACGACTGAGCATGATCCCACACTCGCCATAAACCACACGCACCTCGCCTCGCTTCCGCTGCCCTTGTTTCGCCACTGACCACCATGACCTGCGAGCCGTGCCTTTATCACCTCGACCTAGAGACACCTCAGCTCCACCTCCTCATGCGCGCTCGATCCAACTACGAGTTTCCCCTTACGCAGCCTTAGTTGATTTGATTTTTTCGATTCGATCTTGCTTGATTTCGAGTGATTCGAAGAGGCTCGTCTCGATTTTATTTCATTTTATATTATTATTTTCGAATAGCTTGGCTATGGCCAAACTTTTACTGGAAGAAAATTTTTGGGGCCGATGATGTATTGCAGGTATATCTCCTCTATAAAATGATTATTTTTTTTTTATATATAAAAAAGAAAGGGTGATAAAGAAGGAATGAGGAGGCTTTGTCAGCTACAGTGATATTTGAATTGAGGGGTAAAAGGTCCGATGTGAGCATTTTGACCCATCCAACCATATATACATTATATTTAAATTCAAATTCAAATCGTCTCGAAATCGAAGCCAAAAATCTCAATCTAGGCGTGCCGCTAGGCGTTTATAATGTTACACCCCTAATCCGAACGTAATGGAAAAGGTTTCGATTCCTGATTAGATCGTATGGAGAAGATAGTTTTTTTTTAACCCAGTTATTATATTAAAGTCCGATTAAATTTTTAGCACGTTTACTTATCGTACGGCCAAACGATCACTCCAAACATTACGAAAATTGAAATCCGACAATAATACAATATTACGGATTCAATAGAACTGGTTTCGTCGAAATCCGAGACTGTGCCTCGGAAGGCTATTTTCAAATATCGATTTAAACGATATATTTTCAAAACTTAACAAAACATTTACAAATTCAATTTCATCACTTTTACTATCTTCAGTACTATCAATATAAATTTACAAACCTTTAGAATACTTTTAACAAGCTCAAAACTCTAGATTTTATATTTTACCCAATTCCCAATTATTAAATTAAATAGTTATATCATTCAACAAAACGCTATATTAAATTCTGAATCTATTTTATTGAATAAAAACCAAACTTTTCATTTTCAAGACAAATTTTAATCCAAATTAAATATTTAAACCCATTTAAATATTCTAAACTCAAGCTAAAAATCCAGGTCGTTACATTCATCCCCTCTTAAAAGAATTTCGTCCCCGAAATTACCAGTTAGGAAGAATGATCCAATACCCATTACTATTTTCCAAAACAAAACAGTTTTATCAACTTGCCATAACATATCTTTTATTAAAGGCCCACTTTATTTCAACCAACTTCCCAAAACCTTCCATAGTTTCCACCAACATTATTTACTCCACTTATTCAAATTTAAATTTAAATCCAAATTAAAATTATCAAAATTTTCTCAAATATTTTCCAACTCTCTAAATTTCGGAAAAATTTCGCCAGCGTCTCCTTTGCGTGGCTAGCTCGGTACAACTACAAAATGCCTCTACGGGCTCCTAAATTCCAAAAGAAAAAAAAAACCAAGTGGCTAGATCAAAACCCAATCAAATTTCATATAGAAATTTAAACACATACCTTTTTGTCGAGAAATTCAAATTTATCTTCTGAAATCAAAACCAATTTTCCTTTCCTTTTATGATACCCGCATATCCTATTTAGCAATGATATCCAATCATAGCTTTTAAAATCATTTTATACATTTCCTTACAGAAGTTTTCATATCTACTTGTATTCAAATTAGTTTTCCTATTTCCATATGAATTCAATTTATATTCAACTTTGAATATTGAATTTTATCTTCCATTTATAACTGATTCATATCATTATTTTAAATTAGTTTCATCCATTAATTTATTTCAGTTTCCAGTTTGAAATCGTCTTGTCGCTAACAAAAAAAATTTCTAACTCCCAAAATTTTCGGAAAATTTTGGCAGTCTCATTTGTACGGAGGAGCTTTTAAAATTTGACAAGAGATATAAATATATATACATCGACCCACCCGGACGGAAAAACAAAAATAGTTCATATTTCTTATTTAGCATTTTTAAGCAAGCGGCTTATTATTTTAGCAATTAGCGCGTCCAAATCCAGCCAAACGGCTTCCTTGTACCTATACTTACTCAATTTAAATATGTAAGTGCCAAAATCACGTAACTTAACAACATTTTACATATTTAACTAAAACATACGAGTTTCCATAAACAATGCAGGTTAAACAATATTTATAAGCAACTTATAGGGTTTCGACATTAATTTTAATTGTTTACAACCAGTTCGTATACAACTTCATTCAATTTAAATAGTTTACAACTCAATTGCTTACATTCAATTCATTTTTAAGCAAAACAAACACATATTCACTTCAATTCATCTTAAAATCAATTTATTTAATCTCTATCAACTCATAGAATTTTAATTACCTTCGTTTACGTCAAACAGCAATTCATTCTATGCAATTTGATGATTTCCGTGTGAATAAATAATTTCTTAAGTTGTATAACCAATTTAAATTGATTTCAACTCAATTTCTATTTAATTCCTTCCATTTTAATTCATTCACAACCATTTTATTTTAATTCACCTTCTCAATTTATCAAAAAATATCCAAGCACATACTTAATTCATTTATACTCAAATTGGATTTTATTTGCAACTCAAATCATTTCGATTATAATACAATTCCATTTTATTTTTACCACATCTCCACTTATTTTAATTCATTATCAATCCAAGTCGAATTCTATTTATAATTCGAGTTTATTTACACACTTCATTATTAACTTACAATCCATTTTATTTAACCGAGTTAAATTTTATTAACATATTCTATCAAATAATTTATTTATCTAATTAGCTTACTTCCAACTTTTAAATCAATATTCGATTTAATTACTAAAATCACTTCATTAAATTTTCCTAAGTTCAATTTTTTTTTTAATTTCAATGCTTTTCAATTCTTTTATAAGCTTCCGAAGCTTATTTATCCCAATTCAATACTTATTTAATTTACACTTATTTATTTAAGTAAGAATTTTATTCCATTCTATACTATCAGTAACTTCCTGAATTCATTTTAATTCAATTCCATTCCGACTTTATTCGAATACAACTAAATTTTATTTTCGGTTTAATTCAAATCCAACTCAATACTAAACTTAGCTTAAGTTCACTCGTTTCATAATTTTATTTCTCCATCCAATTCAATTCTAATTTAATTTTTTTCCCATTCAATAACAATCTATTTAAGTTTCAAAATTTTAATTTCTTCACTTCATTCCAAGTTGAATTTTATTTTCACTTGATAAAACCCAACCCAATATCATTTAACTTAGTTTAAGTTGATTTCAATTCGACTCTCTTCCATCTACTTAGCTTAAGTCAACTAAATTTTATTTCTTTCAAATCACCATCAATTAAATTTTCCAAAATTTAATTTCTCCAAATTGAATTTATTTAACGTTTTCACTTTAAATTTTGATTCCAACGTTCACATTTCCTATTTTCCTCCCTTATTTAAAAATCATCTCAATTTATAAGTTTATAACATATCTCACAAGGATTTTCAATTCAATTGAGGATTCAGGATTTTTAAACACCTGGCTTTTGGTTTCAAATCATTTTGAAATCACCAATATCTCAAAAGCACACTTCTCATAATTTTAAACCAACCCAGTTTTTTTATCCCCAACAAATTTCCTTTGAAATTTCAAAACAAAACTAGTTCTTCTGAATAAATTGATTTGGCAGCAATCCTTCACTTAGAAACTCGAAAATGAACATCGATGATGCTGTAGTCATCACCGAAGTTATTTTCCAGCGACTGAAGTGAGCTCAATGCAATATCCCTTTTCAAACGTTATTTGAAACAATTTCCTTTCAGAAGTACTTTTAAAATAATAATGCTATTGTTTGTCTTCAAAACACTTCGACAAACACTTCCAAAATTTCCGGGGTTTTAAATTTTCGAATTTTGACTTAAATCAAATTTTAGCTATAATTCATTTGTATTGTTTATGCTTATACAAATTCCCAATTGATCATATTTCAATTTATAAATCACGTTTATAATTTTCATTTATAAATTTCATTTTATAAATGAATTTAGTTCCTTGACCTTTGGTTATATTTTTAATTTCTAGTTAAATTTTTACACAACAATGATAACAATTTAATATTATCATTCCTAACATCCAAGCAACCATATATTGGCTAAAATAGTTTACAAAAACTTTTCTTCTATATCAAAATATATTTTGGGTAAAATTATTTCATTCACCCACATTTAAAACAATACCGTGCCAATTTATCGGGTTAGGTGTTTATAAACTCTTCTCGAATAGCGGCCAACTTACTCGATCAGAATTCATATTCCACCCAACCAATAAGTCAACACAATATTAAAACAATTTATATTCACTAACAAATACGCGCTCATATCTATTAATACGCTCAAACCCATTCTAGAGTACTACGGACTCTATGAGTAATCCCTACCAGAGCCAAGGTTCTCGCTTAACCTTCAGCTCTGATACCAGCTGTAACGACCCGTAGTTCCGTACCCCTTGAGTCAATACTATTCTACATCAATCAACTTAAGATGAACCGAAATACGAGCCATTTGGGTTAAAGAAGAAGAGGTAGAAGAAGAAAATAGAAAACAACATCAAAATCTAACCATCACAGCGGAATAAAATATAGTAGATAATAATGATCTTTACACAAAAACAAATATATCTGTTTATACATACATCATTAGAGTTCAACAATATCAATAACATACAACTGGATACATAGCGGAACAATAATCAAGTACGGAAGTACGTATCGCCATCCAGCTCGTCTCCTGAGCTTCGCAGCATCCTCTCCTGTGTTCTATAATACTCGGTCTGACCCGAGCATTACAGTTAAATAACACCCGAGTCAGTCTGGAATACCAGCATGAGAAAACCACACTCAAACTGATTACTAAAGTTTCAAAATTCTTTTGAAAACAAAAGCATCTCGTAAGACCACACCACAAATAAACATGTCGGGTTTTTACCTTACGATAGCTAAAACACTTTTTATTAAAATTCTACGATATTATAATAGGGTCTATCTACAAATACTTAATAAGATTGCCGAAATTGTTACATCTATTAAATTCCAGCCACTAGCCACAAAGTGGGTAATACAAACAAAAACCGTAAAAGGCACGTAGGGAGAATGGATTTCCAACTAATGACTTGGCACTGGGGTACCACCTGTCACAGTACGTGGCCTAGATCACCGTACCGAGAATTACTCCCAATCCCCTGCAAAACAAGACCGGGACTACCCCTTACTGGATAATCCAAAGTAAGATCACCCAACGGTTGGGATCGGCAACCGCACTACTAAGCCGAATAAAAAGGGACATCTAGACAGGGATGACCTCACCCGAATGGGCGCTACCCACCTAGTCTTGCTGCATAACCCCTGATTTTCAGTCATTCCCAGTTGATGAGGTTTGAGGCTAAGCGTTACCTTTTAGAATGTTTTACTTAGAATGACCATCATCCACCTGGCGATGTTTCGAAAGCATTCATCCATACAAGTCCGTCCCGGGTTCGAACGGAACCGAAGGCACTACTCCTACTGCATCCATTTTGGAATTATCTTCAGGATTAGTAATGACTAGCCCTTGCACTTCATTCCTCCATCTTCGAATCCAAACTCGGCTTCCTCACAAAAACGTACAAACCGGATTGAAGTGGTTTTCGATAAATTAATCCCGGTCCCGGTCTCTTCGAAACGATCAGCGCATTGGCCAATATTGATAGTCGGTTATTTAACTATCAATTAACATTCAAAACAACCATCAAACAGTAAATAATTTCTCCAAATTATTTATTATCCCCAAAATATCTTTGCAAAATATATTTCCATTTCCAACCATTTTGAAAACAGTTTTCAAACCACACTTTTCTCATGAAATAAATTCCCAACTTTTTATTTCAACTGAAAGCACCAAGCACAAAATCTCTAGATTTTTAAAATAACTTAAAACGCTTTATTTTGAAATATACTTTAGAACATTTAAGTTAAAAACTACTTCAGTATTTTATTAAAAATGCATACGATATGAATATTTGAAAATAAGGTTACTTTTAAAATATAAAACTAGATTTTCTCTTCTTAAAACAAAATACCAAGTCACCTTTTAAATAATTACTACGATAATAGATTTGAAAAATATTTACTTTAGAATTTAAACATTTATAAATAATAAATTTTCCAAAACATGCTTTTTAAAACAACACTAAAACTTTTTAATTTATATTTAAAAATTTGCTTTGAAAACGTACTTGGCTATCCAGGGAAATACGCTTCCCTTCATGTCCTTTAAAAAAAATTCACTGTTTATTTTTAAACAAATTTTCTTATTCCTTTAATAATTTCCCATTGTGAATTTATTATTTCAAATATCTACTGATGTATTACTTCACTTTTATAAACCCAGTTTATAAATTTCATAGTCACATTCTCCTTTAAATTTTCCAATTTCAAATACTTAAATCAATTTCCAAATTGATTTCCAATTTACTCTATTTGAAATAAATTCCTTCTTTATCTATTTAAACAAATTTAAAACTTGAATTTTTAAGATAATTTTTTTTATTCCTTTAAATAATATCACTTAAGTTTAAAATTCATTATTTTTCGGTTTATGCAAAGTCCCTTTTTCATACTCGGAACTTATTTATTAGGATTATAAAAATCACTTTTCTTTCTTTCCAATTCATTCTTATTTTTATCCAAATTCTCTATAATTATTTACTTAAAAATTCATTCTTTTATTTTCTTTTAAAAATCCAATTCTATATATTTTGATAACTCAGTGTACCGAAATATATTCAAGCAATCCTAGCATTCAATATTCCAATTATCAATATAATTCATCACAGAATATCAAATATTCATAACACTGAATATTAAACAATCTAAATAAATTTGAAGAATCTAGTTGGATCCCTCCAACCTGTTTTCCTACATCCACAGACGTTAGCACAATATAAAATACCAATTCTACTTCAAGGTGATATATCGTGGTATATGAGATTTATATAATATCATCCGCTATTATGCGGCGCATAGGGTCTCATCCGCTATATAATGCTTGAAATCAATCACCCAATATATACTATATACTACTATATATAATATAGCACATCAAATCAATTCAATCATTCAACCAATTATTTAAATTTAACCATTTAAATTTAACTTAAAACCAGATGAGTGAGACTAACTCACCTTTTGATTTTTATTTGCAATCCGATCCAGACCGGCTTGCCTCTCCACTATTTTGTACCTTGTACAAACATTATACGGTTTATAAATATTTGAAATGAATCGGACAATTACTTACTGTTTTAATAAATTTAATCGATTAACAATTTAATTTAACTAATGAATTTTTTTACAAATCCTTTTAGTAATTAAATTAATTAAATAGGTTAATTGAATAAGTAAATCACCATAATCATTATTTTAAAAATAAACTAGTAAATTTAAAATATGCATATTATTTTATTTTATTTCCTTTGAATCTGCATATATAAAAATAACCTATATGTATTTAAAAATCTAATTTTTGTATATACGCCACAATATTTTAAAATTCCTATATTTTCACCAAATCTTATATGCATACATTAAATTCTAATGAATCAAAATTTCTTTCAAATCTATATATTAATTTAAAACAGAATTGTTTTATATATATTCTATAAAAAATATATTTTTCTTTTCCTCTTTTTTTCTTGTAATTAACAAAAATGGTACTATGTTTTACTGTAATTAAGCCTCTAACTTATCTACATATATACGTTAGATTCAAACAGAAGTGGTCTTATACTTACTGTAATATTTTTTCTGTATATATATTTTTACATTTATATAAAATTGACAAATTTGAAAAAAGCATAAACCTCACCTTTGTTTGCTCACGTCGCCACTGTACTGCCATCAAGATTGACACATGATCGAGCATGATCCCACACTCGCCAGAAACCACATGCGCCTCGCCTCGCTTGAGCTGCCCTTACGTCGCCACTGACCACCACGACCTGCGAGTCGCGCCTTCATCACCTCGACCTAGAGACGCCTCAGCTCCACCTCCTCACGCGCACTTGATCCAACTACGAGTTTCCCCCTACGCGACCTCGGTCGATTTGATTTTTTTGATTCGATCTTGCTTGATTTCAAGGGATTCGAAGAGGCTCGTCTTGATTTTATTTCATTATATGTATATGTATATACTTTTTCGAATAGCACGGCTATGGCCAAACTTTTACTAGAAGAAAAAAAATTTGGGGTCGATGATGTATTGCAGGTATATCTCCTCTATAAAATGATTATTATTATGATTTTTTTATATAAAAAAAAGAAAGTATGTTAAAGAAGGAATGAGGAGGCTTTGTCAGCTACAGTGATATTTGAATTGAGGTTTAAAAGGTCTGATGTGAGCATTTTGACCCGTCCAACCATATATACATTATATTTAAATTCAAATTCAAATCGTCTCGAAATCGAAGACAAAAATCTCAATCTACTATCGAGGCGTGCCGCTAGGCGTTTATAATGTTACACCCCTAATCCGAACGCAATGGAAAAGGTTTTGAGTCCTGATTCGAATGTATGGAGAAGATAGTTTTTTTTAACCCAGTTATTATATTAAAGTCCAATTAAATTTTCAGCGCATTTACTTATCGTACGGCCAAACGATCACTCCAAACATTACGAAAATTGAAATACGATAATAATACAATATTATGGATCCAATGGAACTGGTTTCGTCGAAATCCGAGACTGTGCCTCAGAAGGCTATTTTCAAATATCGATTTAAACGATATATTTTCAAAACTTAACAAAACATTTCCAAATTCAATTTCAACACTTTTACTATCTTCAGTACTATCAATATAAATTTACAAGCCTTTAAAATATTTTTAACAAGCTCGAAACTCCAGATTTTATATTTTACCCAATTCCTAATTATTAAATTAAATAGTTATATCATTCAACAAACCATATATTAAATTCTAAATCTATTTTATTGAATAAAAACCAACTTTTCATATTCAAGATCAATTTATAATCCAAATTAAATATTTAAACCCATTTAAATATTCTAAACTCAACGCTAAAAATCCGGGTCGTTACATTCATCCACCCTTAAAAGAATTTCATCCCCGAAATTACTAGTTAGTAAGAATGATCCAATACCCATTACAATTTTTCAAAACCAAACATTTTTATCAACTTGCCATAACATATCTTTTATTAAAGACCCACTATTACTTCAACCAACTTCCCAAAACCTTCATAGTTTCCATCAACACTATTTACTCCACTTATTTAAATTTAAATTTAAATCCAAATTTAAATTATCAAAATTTTCTCAAAAATTTTCTAGCTCTCTAAATTTCCGAAAAGTTTCGCCAGCGTCTCCTTTGCGCGGCTAGCTCGGTACAACTACAAAATGCCTCCACGGGCTCCCAAATTCCAAAAGAAAACAAAAACCAAGTGGCTAGATCAAAACCCAATCAAATTTCATATAGAAATTTAAACACATACCTTTTTGTTGAGCAATTCAAATTTATCTTCTGAAATCAAAACCAATTTTCCTTTCCCTTTATAATATCTGCATATCCTATTTAGCAATAATATCCAATCATAGCTTTTAAATCATTTTATACGTTTCCTTACAGAATTTTTCATATCTACTTCTATTCAAATTAGTTTTCCTATTTCCATATGAATTCAATTTATCTTCAACTTTGAATATTGAATTTTATCTTCCATTTATAACTTATTCATATCATTATTTTAAATTAGTTTCATCCACTAATTTATTTCAATTTCCAGTTTGAAATCGTCTTGTCGCTAAAAAAAAATTCCTAAATTTTTTTTCTAACTCTCAAAATTTTCGAAATTTTTTGGCAGATTCTCCTTTGTACGGAGGAGCTTTTGCAATTTGACAAGATATATATATATATATATATATATATATATATATATATATATCGACCCACCCGGTCGGAAAAACAAAAACAGTTCATATTTCCTATTTTTCTTGCGTAGGCATACCTTTATTTAGCATTTTTAAGCAAGCGGCTTATTAATTTAGCAATTAGTGCGTCCAAATCCAGCCAAACGGCTTCCTCGTACCTGTACTTACTCAATTTAAATATGTAAGTGCCAAAATCACGTAACTTAACAACATTTTACATATTTAACTAAAACATACGAGTTTCCATAAGCAATTCAGGTTAAACAATATTTATAAGCAACTTATAGGGTTTCGACATTAATTTTAATTGTTTACAACCAGTTCGTATACAACTTCATTTAATTTAAATGGTTTACAACTCAATTGCTTACATTCAATTCATTTTTAAGCAAAATAAACTCATATTCACTTCAATTGATCTTAAAATCAATTTATTTAGTCTCTATCAACTCATAGAATTTAATTACCTTCGTTTACGTCAAACGACAATTCATTCTATGCAATTTGATGATATCCGTGTGAATAAATAATTACTTAAGTTGTATAACCAATTTAAATTGATTTCAACACAATTTCTTTTTAATTCCTTCCATTTTAATTCATTCACTACCATTTTATTTTAATTCACCTTCTCAATTTATCAAAAAAATAGTCAAGCACATACTTAATTCATTTATACTCGAATTGGATTTTATTTGCAACTCAAATCATTTCGATTATAATCCAATTCCATTTTATTTTTACCACATCTCCATTTATTTTAATTCATTATCAATCCAAGTCGAATTCTATTTATAATTTGAGTTTATTTTCACACTTCATTATTAACTTACAATCCATTTTATTTAATCGAGTTAAATTTTATTAACATACTCTATCAAATAATTTATTTAGCTAATTATCTTACTTTCAACTTTTAAATCAATATTCGATTTTATTACAAAAATCGCTTCATTAAATTTTCCTGAGTTCAAAATATTTTTTATTTCAATGCTTTTCAATTCTTTTATAAGCTTTCAAAGCTTATTTATCCCAATTGAATACTTATTTAATTTACACTTATTATTTAAGTAAGAATTTTATTCCATTCTATACTATCAGTAACTTCCTGAATTCATTTTAATTCAATTCCATTCCGACTTTATTCGAATACAACTAAATTTTATTTTCGATTTAATTCAAATCCAACTCAATATTCAACTTAGCTTAAGTTCACTCGTTTCATAATTTTATTTCTCCGTCCAATTCAATTCTAATTTAATTTTTGTTTTCCCATTCAATCATAATCTATTTAAGTTTCAAATTTTTAATTTCTTCACTTCATTCCAAGTTGAATTTTATTTTCACTTGATAAAACCTAACCCAATATCATTTAACTTAGTTTAAGTTGATTTCAATTCAACTCTCCTCCATCTACTTAGCTTAAGTCAATTAAATTTTATTTCTTTCAAATCACAATCAATTAAATTTTCCATAATTTAATTTCTCTAAATTGAATTCATTTAACTTTTTCACTTTAAATTTTAATTCCAACATTCACATTTCCTATTTTCCTTCCTCATTTAAAAATCATCTCAATTTATTAGTTTATAACTTATCTCACCAGGATTTTCAATTCAATCAAGGATTCAAGATTTTTAAACACCGGGCTTTTGGTTTCAAATCATTTTGAAATCACCAATATCTCAAAATCACACTTCTCAAATTTTTAAACCAACCATGTTTTTTTATCCCCAACAAATTTCCTTTGAAATTTCAAAACAAAACTAGTTCTCTGAAAAATTGATTTGGCAGCAATCCTTCACTTAGAAACTCGAAAATGAACATCGATGATGCTGCAGTCATTACCGAAGTTATTTTCCAGCGACTGAAGTGAGCTCAATGCTATATCCCTTTCCAAACTTTGTTTGAAACAATTTCCTTTCAGAAGTACTTTTAAAATAATAATGCTATTATTTGTCTTCAAAACACTTCGACAAACACTTCCAAAATCTCCAGGGTTTTAAATTTTCAAATTTTGACTTAAATCAAATTTTAGCTATAATTCATTTGTATAGTTCATGCTTATACAAATTCCCATTTGATAATATTTCAATTTATAAATCACGTTTATAATTCACATTTATAAATTTCATTTTATAAATGAATTTAGTTCCTTGACCTTTGGTTATATTTTCAATTTCTAGTTAAATTTTTACACAACAATGATAATAATTTAATATTATCATTCCTAACATCCAAGCAACCATAATTAGCTAAAATAGTTTACAAAAACTTTTCTTTTATATCATAATATATTTTGGGAAAAATTATTTCATTCACCCACATTTAAAACAACACTGTGTCAATTTATCGAGTTAGATGTTTATAAACTCTTCTCGAAAAGCGGCCAACTTACTCGATCAAAATTCATATTCCACCCAACCAATAAGTCAACACAATATTAAAACAATTTATATTCACTAACAAATACGCGCTCATATCTATTAATACGATCAAACCCATTGTAGAGTACTACGGACTCTATGAGTAATCCCCACCATAGCCAAGGTTCTCGCTTAACCTTCAGCTCTGATACCAACTGTAATGATTCGTAGTTCCATACCCCTTGAGTCAATACTATTCTACATCAATCAACTCAAGATGAACCGAAATACGAGCCATTTGGGTTAAAGAAGAAGAGGTAGAAGAAGAAAATAGAAAACAACATCAAAATCTAACCATCGCAGCGGAATAAAATACAATAGATAATAATGATCTTTACACAAAAAAATACATCTGTTTATACATACATCATCAGAGTACATCATCAGAGTTCAACAATATCAATAACATACAACTGGATACATAGCGGAACAATAATCAAGTAGGAAGTACGTATCGCCATCCAGCTCGTCTCCTGAGCTTCGTTGCATCCTTTCTCGTGTTCTATAATACTCTATCTAACCCGAGCATTACGGTTAAATAACACCCGAGTCAGTCTGGAATACCAGCGTGAGAAAACCACACTCAAATTGATTATTAAAGTTTCAAAATTCTTTTAAAAACAAAAGCATCTTGTAAGACCACGCCACAAATAAACATGTCGGGTTTTTGCCTTACGATATCTAAAACACTTTATATTAAAATCCTCTGATATTATAATAGGGTCCATCTACAAATACTTAATACAATAGCCGAAATTGTTACATCTATTAAATTCCAGCCACTAGCCACAAAGTGGGTAATACAAACAAAAACCGTAAAAGGCACGTAGGGAGAATGGATTTTCAACCAATGACTTGGCACTGGGGTACCACCTGTCACAGTACGTGGCCTACATCACCGTACCGAGGATTACTCCCAATCCCTTGCAACACGAGACCGGGATTACCCCTTACTGTATAATCCCAAGTAAGATCACCCCACGGTTGGAATCAGCAACCGCACCGCTAAGCCGAATAAAAAGGGACATCTAGACAGCGATGACCTCACCCTAATGGGCGCTACCCAGCTAACTTTGCTGCATAACCCCTGATTTTCGGTCATTCCCAGTTGATGAGGCTTGAGGCTAAGCGTTACCTTTTAGAACATTTCACTTAGAATGCCCATCATCCACCTGACGATGTTTCGAAAGCGTTCATCCATACAAGTCTGTCCCGCGTTCGAACGAAACCGACGGCACTACTCCTACTGCATCAATTTTGGAATTATCCTCAGGATTAGTAACGACTAGCCCTTGCACTTCATTGCTCCATCTTCGAATCCAAACTCGTCTTCCTCACGAAAACGTACAAACCGGATCGAAGTGGTTTTCGAGAAATTAATCCCGATCCCGGTCTCTTTGAAACGATCAGCGCATTGGCCAATATTGATAGTCGGTTATTTAACTATCAATTAACATTCACAACAACCGTCAAACAATAAATAATTTCTCCAAATTATTAATTATCCCCAAAATATCTTTGCAAAATATATTTTTATTTCCAACCCTTATGAAAATAGTTTTCAAACCACACTTTTCTCATGAAATAAATTCCCAACTATTTATTTCAACTGAAAGCACCAAGCACAAAAACTCTAGATTTTAAAATAATTTAAAACGCTTTATTTTGAAATATACTTTAAAACATTTAAGTTAAAAACTACTTCAATATTTTATTAAAAATGCATACTATATGAATATTTGAAAATAAGGTTACTTTATAAAATATAAAACTTGATTTTCTCTTTTTAAAACAAAATACCAAGTCACCTTTTAAATAAATACTACGATAATAGATTTGAAAATTATTTACTTTAGAATTTAAACACTTATAAATAATAAATTTTCCAAAACATGCTTTTTAAAACAACATTAAAACTTTTTAATTTATATTTAAAAATTTGCTTTGAAAACGTACTTGGCTATCCAGGGAAATAAGCTTCCTTTCACATCCTTTAAAAATAATTCACTATTTATTTTTAAACAAATTTTCTTATTCCTTCAATAAATTCCCATCGTGAATTTATTCTTTCAAATATCTACTGATATATTACTTCACTGTTATAAATCCAGTTTATAAATTTCATAGTCACATTCTCCTTTAAATTTTCCAATTTCAAATACTTAAATCAATTTCCAAATTGATTTCCAATTTACTCTATTTGAAATAAATTCCTTCTTTATCTATTTCAACAAATTTAAAACTTGAATTTTTACGATATATTTTTTATTGCTTTAAATAATATCACTTAAGTTTAAAATTCAATATTTTTCTGTTTATTCAAAGTCCCTTTTTCATACTCGGAACTTATTTATTAGGATTTTAAAATTCACTTTTATTTCTTTCCAATTCATTCTTATTTTTATCCAAATTCTCTATAATTATTTACTTAAAAATTCACTCTTTTATTTTCTTTTAAAAATCCAATTCTATATATTTTGATAACTCAGTGTACCGAAATAAATTCAAGCAATCCATAGCATTCAATATTCCATTATCAATATAATTCATCACAGAATATCAATTATTCATAACACTGAATATTAAACAATCTAAATAATTTTGAGGAATCCAGTTGGATCACTCCAACCTGTTTCCCTGCATCCACAAACGTTAGCACAATATAAAATACCAATTCTACTTCAAGGTGGAATACCGCGGTATATGAGATTTATATAATATCATCTGCTATTATACGACGCATAGGGTCTCGTCCGCTATATAATGCGGGAAATCAATCACCCAATATATACTATATACTACTATATATAATATAGCACGTCAAATCAATTCAATCATTCAACCAATTATTTAAATTTAACCATTCAAATTTAACTTAAAACCAAATGAGTGAGATTAACTCACCTTTTGATTTTTGTTTGCAATCCGATCCAGACCGGCTTGCCTCTCCACTATTTTGTGCCTGGTACAAACATTATACGGTTTATAAATATTTGAAATGAATCGGACAATCCATTACTGTTTTAATAAATTTAATTGATTGACAATTTAATTTAACTAATGAATTTTTTTTACAAATCCTTTAAGTAACTAAATTAATTAAATAGGTTAATTGAATAAGTAAATCACCATAATCATTATTTTAAAATTAAACTAGTAAATTTAAAATATGCATATTATTTTATTTTATTTCCTTTTGAATCTGCATATATAAAGATAACCTATATATATTTAAAAATCTAATTTTTGTATAAACTCCACAACATTTTAAAATTCCTATATTTTCCCCAAATCTTATATGCACACATTAAATTCTAATGAATTAAAATTCCTTTCAAATCTATATATTAATTTAAAACAGAATTGTTTTACATATATTCTGTAAAATATTTTTTTTCTTTTCCTTCTTTTTTTGTAATTAACAAAAATGGTACTATGTTTTACTGTAATTAAGCCTCTAACTTATCTATATATATATATATATATATGTTAGATTAAAACAGAAGTGGTCTTACACTTACTGTAATATTTTTTCGGTATATATATTTATACATATATATATAATTGACAAATTTGAAAACAGCATAAACCTCACCTTTGTTTGCTCACT